>CM067513.1:18153048-18193761 GCA_034509495.1 Acestrorhynchus altus
CCAGAGAGAGACAGACTAGTTTAGCAAGCTTTCAATAATAATGATAATATGAGAGATGTCCTGATCAAGTTCTTCGGCCTCCCAGTCCAATCTGAGTCACTAAATGCTGCGTATCAGCTGATGTAAATTCTAGTATTGTAATAAAATCACTTTATTGTGGAATGTTTTTTTTTTTTAGTTTGACTTTTATTTGCCAAAAATTTTGAAGCATATTTATTGGAGATCATTCACACATGCCAAACATTGTTATTTTCAGGAGATCATATACTACTCAAATTAGTCTTCATTTGAGATTTAAAACTGAAAAGAATTTAGGTATTCTTATGAAAATCCAGCTACTCCCAACATATGCGATGCTGGTCAAGAGCTAAACCAGTTTATGACCAGCATTTCCATCCCTTGACCATTAAAGACTAGGTAGTGAGCTTGAATTTTCAGCAGGGTTGTGTCTCAGCTCCTTCTGAGCTGAGAAGGAATCTTGGGGATTGGAATGCTGGCTAACTCATCTACAGTAAATGGTAAAATCACAGACAGGTGGTAATACAGTGTCTTGAAAGACTGTGTGTGGGTGTGTGAAATTAAGAATTAATTAGCATTTACTCTGTGTTGGATCTTCAGAGCTGGGTCGCCGTTCAGACGTCAGTTCAATTGGACCAGGATCACCAAAATTGAACTTGACACAAGGATTTGCATTTGAAATGTACTCACTCTACATGTCAACTGTGTGAAATTGATCGTCAATTAATGTAGTTTAATGTACAAATATTCAGAAGCTCACTGATAATTTGACTGCCTTTTAAGAGTGGGTTAGTTATTCTACTGGTTAAATATCCCACTAAAATGGTTCAGCAGCATTCCAAGAAAACTATTTCCAAATATTGCACAGAACATCCATTACATTGTCTGACAGTGCTGATCCACTGCAATGGCTTACTGATCACCTTGGCTCTTAGCTTGCATCTCAGTGTTTGCAAATATAAGCACTCTTTAAAATGGGAAACTTCATTAAAAGCAATCGTTCCATGCTGGTTTTTGCATGGATAAATGATTCTTCTGTATAATGCTGGGGAGACAGCGTTTGAGCAGAAAAGGTTCTAGAAAGCAGAAGAAGCTTATAGACATAGTTTGTTTTGCTGTATGTTTTAAATCAGTGTAGATATTGAAATCTCAGAACTAATTACATTGACTCTGAAGACATTTTATGGTCTCTTGGGACTGCTTCAGAAATTAACAATGGATGAAAAAGACCCTATTGGTGGGTTGTAATACACTTCTTTTTGCATATCCAGATTTTGTTTGTTTGTTTGTTTCTGTTTTCTTTTCCGTTTTTCTCCAGATCAGGAGAGCTGGGGTTCAAATACAAGGCATCTGCAGTATTTTATGGAATAAAAGTCTCCTTTTAATTATCCAACACCAGGAGGTAGATACAGCTGGTATCTACACAGCTAACCCATTTGTGGCCAACAACTACATTAGATGTAATAAGGAAGCCTCATGAGCCACCACAATCAGTTTGAAACAAAGCAATCCAGATGTGATTGAAAATGTAGATTTTTGGCTTTATTTCAAGAATTGAATGAAAATATTTCATCACCCTTAGGCCATGAGTCAGACCATGCCCCAAATGCCTATATATACCTTTCACTTCTCACTTCACCTTGATGACAACTTTGCACATCAAGCAGAATCACACCTCCTTCACTTTGCATCTACTTGCCTCCTGCCGTGGTCATCCACCTTGTCACCTCTGATGGTGAAGCCTTGTTCTGCTGACCTCCCACACTGTCCTTCCAATTCCTGCTTCTTTTATTCCTGACCTCACCATTCCTGCTGGCTGTACCTCCCTAGGCCCCTTTACTGGTCCGGATACAAACATGCTGCTCGCTCCTTACATCCTACATGAACTGGATGTTTTAGTTGGTTACAACCTCGCAAATGTGGGTCCTATTTAATCAGACAAACTGTTTTTGAGTTTGTGCCTTTTTTGCCCACTGCTCTGATTTGGTTGAACAGAAAATGCGTGGATGTCTCAAATTCTATTTTAATTTGGTGGTATGCTACTGTACGTGGCCCAATTACTGTAGGTTCATATCATTAGGTCTCCTAACAGCACTCATCCCCAAAGCATCTTTGCAGCCCTTCCATCTCTAGTAATGTGGCAAGCCTACATTCAGTGTTCCTTTGGGTTGTTAATTGCTGTAGCATGTAGATTATTTTAAATCTTGCATAGGTCTCTGGTTTGTAATAAATGTCATTTTTGCATATCTAGCTCAGCAATGTCTGCATCAGAAATGAGGAGAGAAGTGAGTCACAGTTTAATGTGTGAACAAACCACAATCGCTGCAGGCTATTTACTCTGTGCAGGATGTGCAGAGGGAGGGATTCAGACAGCAGAAGAGCTCTTCTCGTCCAGCAGATTCACCCATAGCTTCTTTAAATCTCCTTACTGTAAGCTGGTATGTTGCTATAACATAAATGTCTGGAGCAAGGTTGGCTTTTTGCATGAATATTTATTATAGTTGGCACGT
The DNA here is from genome assembly GCA_034509495.1 of Acestrorhynchus altus. NCBI lineage: Eukaryota > Metazoa > Chordata > Actinopteri > Characiformes > Acestrorhynchidae > Acestrorhynchus > Acestrorhynchus altus. The sequence goes on from CM067513.1 coordinate 18,155,577, forward strand.
TACAGCTTTTTCTTTTTTGTAATGAGGTCAAAACGTTCAACCAGTGTTTTCCTCTTAAGCTTTAAAATGTGCAGCACTTCCTCCAGTTGGCCTTTCTGTGGTCAGTCCTTCTCTGGTCAGCCTAGCTTTAGCTTTAATGCCTTACTTCCATATTGTCCAATATTAGTTTTTTTGTGTTTAGCCTGGAAAGTCCTTCGCAATTGGGTTGAATGTAGGGGAGTAAATAAAGTTGGGTTTCTTTTGTAATTGGTCTATTGATTTGGTTATGTCCAGGGTTCAGCCCACTTTGGAGTTCACTCGTCCAGGGGCGGGGTCAAGCAATCAGTTTTGGTTTTTTCCTTGTTGTTCCTGGAGGTGGTGGTTCGGGGTTCATTAAAAAAAGCACAGCCCAGGCAATTTTCCTGGTTAAGCCAATTAACCTTTCTTGTCCATGAGGAGACAACCACTGTAGGTTGAAGGTATGACATAGTTTTCCATTTTAGGGCATATTTTAATGACCCAGGTGTTCAAATTGCATACAGTTTGGGTCATCTCTAAAAAAAAGCATTGGCAAAAGAATGAGGTGGTCCCAGAGCAGCTGCACATGAGCCCAAAGCTGCCATGCCAAATGCCAAGTGTTGGCGAGTGGGACAAAAAGCCCTCCAGTGTTGGGCTATGGAACAGTCTCTGGAGTGACGGCGCTTCATCCAATACATTGAGAGAAGCGTTTATGAATTTGAACTATTTTTTCAAGGTTGTTATGGCTGAATGCAGTCAAGTTCTCACAGCAATGTTCTAACTGAATAGTCAAGTTAAAGATTACAGTAGAACATATCACAGTGAAAATGAAGAAGAGCTGACATTAAGCTGCTCGTAGGAAGTCAATTTCAGAGGCAGTTTGGCTCATGTCCACCAGCTTGTCCAGTGTAAAGTCTGTCAACTGTCACTTTTGGGAACATAACCCTCTATAAAACTCCACAGCTCACAAAAAGAATATTAGGATTAACTGAAAAGACTGGAAAGGGCAGTGCAGGTTTTATGGAACGATGGCAGCACATATTACAATAAAGAGATCAGTGGATGAGGTGAAAATCAGTACTAGTTTTCAGAGAGCGTGCACCTTCCTGCAGGCTTTTGAAGTCACACATCACTAAGTGTCTGAAAGTCCTAGAAGACAAAAGCAGATTTGTACTCTGTACTCTTCTTGAACAGCAAACTATGGATGGCACTTGGGATTGTATGCCAGCTGCAGGTAGCAGCTGTAATTTATTAACAATGGGCCTGAAGAGTGCTAAGCTTCGAGGCCACGGTCACTGATGGCTATTTACTCTGCAGGACATGCGAAGGGAGACATTGGCAAGTCCTTTGCAAGTGGGCTGGGTGTATGTAAATTGCAGGGTAAATAAAGTAAATAAAGTCAGGACTATTGGGTGAGTTTTGGGGTTTTGGAATTGGCCTGCTGTATATGTTATGCCATGGGTTCAGCTCACTATGGAGTTCAATCGTCCAGCGGGGTCAGGTGATTAGTTTTGTTTGTCTTGTCATTCCTGGAGCTGGTGGTGGTGGTGGAGGGGATATTTTGTAATTTTCAGGGTTTGTTAAAAAGCTGTTGTGTTTCGGGCTTAGTGTGTGTAAATTGTTGGGGAATAAGTAAAGTCGGACACAAATCGTGTACACATTGAACATCTGTTAAATGTGCTGAAAGAATATTTACCAACCAAATAATGGAATTTAAATTCACGATTCAGGATGTACAAGTGAAATCGTGTCCCAATGCAGCCTCAGTATGTGTTTGCCAACCCCGTTACCATTTCCCAAATCCTCTTACCGTATATTCCGGACTATAAGCCGCACTGGAATATAAACCACACCCGCACAGTTTTTTAAAAAAACCTGGAAAATAACATATATAAGAAGAAAATCTGCACCTCATTATAAGCCACATGGTTTAAAGTGTGGAAAAAAGTAGCGGCTTATAGTCCGGAAAATATGGTACTTTAATTTAGGGGAATTACACCTACGTTTAGGGTTTTATTATCCAATTTGAATTCTTATTGCAGTTTTTGAGATGTTGATGCCAAAGTCCAGATTGTTTGGAGCAACAGATTTCACAGGAAAATAGGGACAAATGGGACGGCAAAGGCTTGTGCACCATTAGAATGTCACAAACATGAAAATACCCCGTAAGATGGAATATCATTGTTACCTCATATCAAGAGATCATAGCAACCACCTAGTAACCAGTTAGCAACACAAGAGCAACCACCTAGGAACCTTTAAGTAGCCATCGATCAACCAGTAGCTGCCAAAGAAACCAGAGCAACTTTCATTTTCTCATGTCCACAGCTTGTTAAAGGACCACGCCCTTTTTACTATGCCTTAAAAGTCGGCACTTTTGCCCTGTGACTGTATTTGTACGTTATGATCCATGAACATACATTTACTGACTTTTGATGACGTGGTGGAGCTCTGCCTTCCGAGGATGTGGTACCTATGATTATCTCTCTGGTTGAATCAGTGAGTATCTCCTCCTGTCCCTCACAACCCCCCCCCTTTGCTCTTCCACAAGAAGGAAGATGTTCACTCCGCTATCTCTTCCAGCCTTCAGAGTGATGTCACAGCAGCTGTTAGCAGTGTGAGTTGGAAATCTGTCATTTGTGCTTATGGCTACATGTGCAGTACGCGCTGCACTCTTGAGGAAAAAAGCTCCTAAATTGGGCAGTTCTCTATAAGCTGGCATTACCAGCGGATAGCTACTCACCCATTGGCTGATGATCAGGCTGGGCTTGCTGTAGCCAGAAGATGGTTCCTTGTGTCACCTTCAGTAGAGGTCAAACATCACTGTTGCTACTGGTGCTACACTTTCCGTGTTAGATAGACGTTTCCTTCTGTCAGTAGTGGAATAATGGATAGTGGATTTCAGTCTAAGGCAGTTTTTCTCAAACCTGGTCCTGGAGGCATCCCTACCCTGCATGTTTTAGAGCCTTCCCTGCTCCCAACACACCCGATTCAACTAATCAGTTCATTAACAAACCTGTCAGATTTGCGCAGGGTGTGTGACAGCTAAACCGTGCAGGTCGGGGGTGCCTTGAGAACCAGGGTTCCACTGCTGACACAGGTGTGCAAATGCACACACGTAGCTTGTCTAGTCTGTGTAGGGAAATATTGCCAATAGAATAGGACCCTAAGATAAACATGAACATATTATCACTGTGCCTAGTGTCAGGTGTGGGCAAAATGAGTATAAAATCCCCCAGCATTCACTGGTAGATCAGTAGAATTGTGTTTGCTGGTGCTCCATCTAATTCTTTTTTTTTTTTAGATGAGTTAGATATTAGATTAGATTAGATAGAACTTTATTGATCCCTTGGGAGGGTTCCCTCAGGGAAATTAAGGTTCTTGCAGCAGCAGTACAGTACAGAAAAGAGTAGAAAGATAAGAAAATAATTTAGTAAAGAAAAACACTATAGAAATATAAAGAAAATATAATATAGAGACTATATTACAATATACAATATAGATAAACAGTGCATGAAAAATTAGTCTTGTAGGACGAGGAGGGTATTGCACATTATTATTGCACTTTTGAACTGTTTATTGCACAAAGTCCAGTTGTGTTGTGGTGGTCGGGTTTTGGATTGGAGGTTACTGGTTGGTTCCTTCTCGTTCCCATCCTCTGTCCTCCTGTTAGCACTCCTCCCCCCCAGAGAGGAGTTGTACAGTCTGATGGCGTGCGGGACAAAAGAGTTTTTAAGTCCGTTGGTTCTGCGCTTGGGAAGGAGCAGTCTCTCACTGAACAGGCTCCTCTGGTGGCTGATGACAGTGTGTAGAGGGTGACTGGCATTGTCCATAATGTCCAGTAGTTTCTTCAGAGTCCTCTTCTCTGCCACTGACACCAGAGAGTCCAGCTTTGTGCCAACCACAGAGTCAGCCCGCCTGATCAGTTTGTCCACCCTGTATGTGTCCTTCTTGGATATGCTGCCCCTCCAGCACACCACAGTGTAGAACAGGACACTGGTGACCACGGACTGGTAAAACATCCACAGGAGTTTCCTGCAGATGTTGAAGGACCGTAGCCTCCTCAGGAAGTAAGAGTAAGAAAGAGTTGTGCATTTGGGGGTGAGGTGGGGTGGTGATCATCCAACATCCTGATTTTTCTATCACTCTTATCGTCTATTCTCAGTGCAGCAGATACAGACACTGAGAGGTTTAAGCACTCCATCAGCACTGCTTTTCCTCATCCACTGATATCAGCGCAACACACACTATCACACCGCTGTGTCAGTGTCACTGCAGTGCTGAGAATGACACACCACCCTCATAATGCTCTGTGGTGTTCCTGACCACTGAAGAATGTAGAGATGTAGAAGTATGTAGAGAATCAGAGAACATCTTGAGTTAGTTGAAGCCCTCGGGTTGCAAATGGTCACTGTGTCTTTAAGAAACATGCCAGCTTGTTGCATTCCTCCACAGGGGGCAGCAGCTGACTGGTTGGTTGTGAGAAGGGGTTCAGAGCTCTGATTGTGTGTGTGTAGAGATTGCAAAGCAGGTATGTCTTGTGGTGCAGAGTGAGGCTGCAACAGGCATTTTGTAGCAACAGAATAGATACAGCACTGTGCAGAGATTATTCAGCATCTTTGTGGCACACAGCCTTCAACCCACCTTCCTCTGATTCTCTTGTAAATACATTGGCATACCCATTCAAAAATATGCATACCCTCTTAAAGTGTAATGTATTTATTTGGTTTCTTTAAACATACCATAAACATAGTTCTTAAAGGGGAGATCGCTTCTTTAAATCTTCACCCTTAACATCCTTACCTTTGTATTTTATGATGGTGCGTGAGTTCACAGTAATCCATTGCAAATGTCAATAGTCCAGCACTGGTATGGAGCACTTGTAAAGTGGCCGATTGTTGGGTCATTACCGAAACAGTGCTTCAATGATTGGATTGGAAAAAATATAAAATGGGATGACCAGCCAAATGTGAATGATTTCTCTTTTAATATTATATCTCTGCAACCAGTGGCCCTGTCTTTTATAAACGTCCACTCCGATGCACAATTTCAGCAGGTCACTTCTCATCCACATTCTCAAAAGCTTCCCTCACAACAGATATTATGCCATTGCCAGTCACATCTCCAGACCTGTTCCCAGTTGAAAATATGTTGGATGCTATTGGATGCACTATCGACACTCCAGCCCTATCCCAAAATTTGCAGGAACTGAGTGAGAATATACCAGCTGCATGGGATGGATTATTGCTGGATGCAATTATGAACGTATACAACTCCATTCCATGATGTCTGGCATGTTACATTACACCCAATGACATACTGAGAGACACTACTTCTGTATAAGTCAATAGGTATTGCCCATATCAGTCTATATTTTTTTAATAATTTGTTGTTCCTGGTAACCTTTATCTTCCTTCTGAATAGCTTTGAAATCTGACTCTTACTTCAGGGTGCAACTATTTGTGCAACTCTTTTCTTGATGTTGAGTGTATGGAGGATGTGTAACAGTTACATCTGTAACTGTGGATAGGTCACAGTTACAGATGCAGCTAAATAGTATTCAACAGCCTCCAATGGTTGGTTGGTTCTGCTTGCACATTAGCTCATTTGAAGAGGCAGTCTGTGTTACTCATTGACACGGATCCTTGTTCAAAACCATCATACCTTAGAATAGGGTCATCAACTCTGCTCCTGGAGAGCTAGCTTCCTGCAGACTTTAGATCCAACCCTTATCCACCCCACCTGAACCAACTAATTACCTCCTACAGAAGTTCTTGTTTGGCTGAATAGATTTGAGTTGGAGCTAAAACCTGCAGGGAGGTTGCTCTGCAGGAACAGGGTTGGTGATCCCTGCCCCAGAAACTAGTCAGTGACCTCATCTTAACTGACTAATCTTGTAATTCTGCAACTGGCTTCTAGTGTTTCTGAGTAACGGGCCTCACACAGTCAGGATCTTAAACAGGACATCCTGTTCTATCACATTAAGAAGCCAGGTCCCGAAGGGCTACATGCAGTGTCACCACACAGACATCACACATCACATCACTAAGTTTGCTGATGATATGTCAGCTGTGGGGCTCATCTCTAACAGCAATGAGACCTTCTATGGGGAGGAAGTGAAGCAGCTTGAGTTCTGGTGCAAGGACAACAACGTCCGTGTGAATGTCAGCAAAATAAAAGAGATGATAATGGACTTCAGAAGGACACAAGCACCACACACTCCTCTGTACACCTGTGGGATGACCTTAGAAACAGTCACCGTGAACAGCTTCAAGCTCCTGAGAAGACAAACTCTTCTACTGCCTGCAGAGTGAAGAAAGCTCTGCATTGCGTTCTGAGAAGAAGACCTGCATGCACTCACCCGTCCTCAGCTGCTTGCATAGAAACATCATAGTGAGCATTCTGACCACCAGCATCACTATTTGGTAAGGAGACTACCATTCCAGGCAGGAAAGTACAGAGGGAGGTCAAGACATCCCAGCACATTACTGGGTCAGCACTGAGTGGTTTATAAGGAAAGCCAGCAGAATCAAAAAGTGGTCATCCTTTACATGGGTTATTTATACCCCTCCTATTTGCATACAATGCATTTGAGCAAAGTTCTCCAAACTCATGAACTCTTTCTTTCTCCTGAAGTCCTGGTGATCCCCCTCCTTGTTCTCCAATCAGTTGCAATACCTGCACCGGCCAGTCATGCATTGGCTGCCCAGCAAGATGCAATGATGTCAGTTCAAAAAGAGATGTTGGCTGGCTGTTGGATGTATTGGGGCAGGCATGTGCTTGTTTTCACCCTCATAGTGTCGGGAGCATCGTATGTGATAGGAGGAGAGTCCTAATGGGGTTGGGTAATTGGCTCATCAGGTTTGGGATAAAATGAATTTCTATATATATAAAAAAGATTTTGCTGAAGGATGGCACAGTGGCACCACAGGTAGTGCATGTGTTACAAAGCTCCTGGGTCTTTGGGTTCAATCCCCTGTCTGTGAGGAGTTTGTAGTGTTCTCCCTTTGTCCACATTTCCAGAAATCTCTGAAATCTCTGGTTTCCTCCCATTTCCCCAAAATACTTGTGGTACATCAATTGGCCATGTTAAATTGTCTCTAGGAATGAGTGTGTGAGTGTGAGTGCTGTGTGTGTGGTACCATGCTATAGATCCTGTTCATGGGGTATTCTTGCCTCGTGCCCGATGATTCCAGGATGAGCAGGATGAAGCAGGTAAGAAAATGGATGGACGGAAGTTATGGTAATCCATTCTTATCTTTTTGGACTCTTTTGGGAATGCCCTCTGTCTGATAAACCCTGAAGGCATTCTAAAGTTTCTTCTTTGGCAAAAGTTGTCAGATAAAATGTATTCTTTTATATGCAAAAGCATCCTCTTTGAAATGCATTGAATTTTGCACAAGGAAATGTGTGGGCAAACCCCATGGTACCACACCTTTTTGTTCATTTGTGAAATCCCAAGTTAAGCAAAGCTTCCAGCCCACTGCATTGACAGTCTCCTCACAAACCACTCCCCTGTCTCCGTTCACATCCTGCATGTCAGCAACATGCTTCTGAAAGTGTGTGTCCATGTTCGTGTGCGTCAGCTTAAATTCTCTGCAAACCCCTAGAGTCTCGAACTGCTCACACACTGCCTGCGTTTATTCACTCCCTGGGATGAGGAAACCTGACAGTTCTGATATCAGTGCTAAGTGCGAGACAGTGGACTGACCTCAAAGCAAAGAGAACTGTCCGGTCCCCTGTAAGGTTGCCTTTCCCTCAAACTGACAGAAGGCTAGGTGATTCTTTAGTTGATGGCTGCTGAGGCAGGAGATGGGTGGACACACACCAGTCCCGAGGGGTGAATATCAAACGCCATTCTTGTGGCAGTGGCTACTGATGCATCACTTACTGTTAAAAAGCACAGCATGAAAATGTGACTAATTTAGTGTGGCAGGCGTCGGAACGGCAGCCTGTGCCCTCCTGACCTGACCTGGAACTCCAGTGAGATGCTTTGAGCCTAAATATTCCGTTCAAGAAGATAATGAAGACTGACAGTAGAAAAACATCTCCAGTGGAGCCCCGCTTGTGCTTCTAGATCCGTTTCTCTTCGGTGTGGATGTGCAGTGAGCAGTGGAGGTATGCTTGTGTTATGATGTGCTGAGCTGTTTCGTGTGGTGTTATGGAATCACTTTGGCACTCGAGACCCTCCTACACACATGCACATAAACTGTGATAACCTGGCTGTCATCCATGACATGGCTACGACTAATCGGTCTGAATTACATATCTTTCTCCAGTCTTTTGGTGGATAAAGTGCCTGCTGCCTAGCCAAGCAAATGTGATGACTAGAGATCTCATGAGAGCTGATTTGCCCTCATGTGGATGATTATCCAGGTCAGAAACGGCAAGCCAGTTCTCCATAATTGTAGCTCGCTCATACTGGTTTTCCTTATCATGGAATGTAGCAGAGTGGATTTGCATAAACGCAAGACCATTCACTCCTGATTTTGTATACATTATATGGAAAAACGTAAAGGGACAGCTGCTCATTCATCTATTTCTTCTCAATCAAAGGCATTAAAAAGAGCTTCTCTAAAGTGAAAATGTTATGGAATCGCTGTGAGTATTTGATTGCATTTAGTGACTGGAGTGTTGGTAATGTCAGCATGTTGGATGATTAAAAAAATAAGAATGTTGGATGGTTACCATCCCACCTCGTTTGCAACTCCCCAACCCATCCCAAAAGTATTGGATGGAGCAACATCATTTCAGAGAAGGCCCTCATTCCACTGCTCCACAGCTCAAGGTTGGGGGCTTTATATCCCTCTAGCCCAATCCTGGCATTAGGTATGGTGCCAATAGCTTTATGTGTATCTGCTCCATAGTTTAACTGCTCCATTGACTTATTCTATTGGCAGTACTTTTCCACAGGGAGTAGACAATCTGTGTGTACACCAGTTATAAGGTGTTTGAAGCTGAATGTGCTCATGGGAACGCAATCGTTTTTTTTTTAAACTTAATGTTAATTCTTTTTCACTGTCATTACAAAATACAAAACAATTTAGGTATCAAAAATTTATTAACATTTAACACTTAACACTTACTTTCAAAACTAACAAAATGGCATCCACTTCAGAAATTGAAGAATGGAGGAGAGAACTGACACTCCTGATTGCACCAGCAAATCCCTGACTGGGTCCCATCGCCTAGCAAGTATCTATTATTGGAGCCTTAACGAATGTGTTATTTGTTCCATCTGGTAGACGTCCCAAATCTTTTGGGTCCATAAATTATATGTGTGGAGCTCTGGATTCATCCATTTAGTTGTGATACACTTCAAGGCCACTGTAAAAATAAGAGCATCCTACACATCCAAAAAAAAAAATGCAACTTAGGACATTAACAAAATATGTGAGTATGGTTTCCAATTTGTGTTCCACATGTTCTTCAACATGAATTAGTATATGTTTGGCCCATCTTTAAAACTATTGCTGGTGTTCTGAAATAACTATTGATTACTTTACATTTGAATTTGTCACTCGGTTTGATTCTGTTCATACCGTATTTTCTGGACTGCAATATAAGCCGCACCTGCAAAGTTTAAAAAAACCCTGGAAAGTAACACATATAAGCCGCACCGAGCTAAATGCCGCTGATATCTACTGAACTGATAACGTAGTTTAACTGAACATAAATGAACTGATTAGTTTCTGAACGGTGTCTGTAGCAAAAAAGTAAAAGTGCTGATAAAACAAAACAGGAAAGTTATTGATTGCTTTATTTATCGTCCTCCTGCGACTAAAACCACTGAAGTCATCTTCTTCAGTGTCGGAGTTGAACAGCCTTAGAAGAGCTTCGTCACATACCGGTACTTTCTCTGCGTCTATGTCAGTGTTGTTCTCCGTGTCGCTGTCATCCCTGCATGAAGCTGGCTCTGAAGCTGTGGTGCCCTCTTCACACAGCAGTCCAGCTTTTCGGAACCCATTGGTGACGGTAGATTCCTTCACGCTGCTCCGTGGTGTTAGGATCCACTGGCAGACATCAGAAAATGATGCTCTGCGCATGCCGACAGTTTTTGTGAAGGATTTATCAGGATACAGTTCTCTGTGGTGGTGGCTGCTTGCATGTGCTAACTGAAAATTACCATTTTCTTCTGTGATTTCCAACTTTGACTTCCAACATTTTTCACTTTCTGCTAAAGCGCCCCCTGGTGGGTGAAGAAAAATCCACAGAAAAGCCACACCTCATTATAAGCCGCATGGTTTAAAGCATGGAAAAATTGTATTTCTATTTTATCCTGTATCCTGTGTTATGTGCTTGTGTATGTGTATTTCTGATTCCCAACTTTGCTTTGCATTGCACTGATGCGTAGAATTATAGTTTATGCACTTCTTTTTTTATTTCCGTTCCTTTAATGCCATTACTGTCTTTAATAAGCTGTGATAGTGGTTCAATACTAATAGCAAACAAGAGGGGTGAAAGAGAACAACCCTGTCAACCCTGTCTACATCCATGTTCTAATGCAATCTCTCTGATCTATGACCTTTGACTTGACAGTAGCCTGTGGTTCTGAGTAAAGTGTTTGTATCTAATTAATAAAGTTAGAGCCAAATTTAAACCGTTTTAGTGTTTGAAACAAATACTGCCATGATACACAATGATCTTACAATATGATTACTGCCTCTTTTCCTTTGGGTTTTTGATGGAATATAAGTTTCCATATAAATTATCTCCATAATGTTTTCCAGTAATAAACCAGTCTGATCAGGATGGATTACTGATCCTTCTAGCAAGAATTGCTGTTAGAACCTGTAGATCTCCATTCAGCAATGACATTGGGCTATAGAATTGGCTTTACCCTTTAAGTGAAACCACTATGGCAGGGGACATAACTTCTGACTCAAACGTATGATGGTATTCATTTAATAACAGAGGAGTTAACAGATCTTTAAAGGTTCAATAAATCTCATTGATAAGTCCATCTGGTCCAGGACTTTTATTATTCATTATTGAGTAGATATCTCTTGTTTAATTTTCTGATTCCTCTGTTGGTTCATCTAGTTCACTGGCTACGGACTCTGGTAATTCTGTTCATTTTATGTCTTTTAAAAATGTTTCAAGTTTCAAGTGCCTTTTTCAGAGCAAGTATCCGAGTTTCTGTACAAGGATTTGTAAAACTCATCTGGTTTAGGGTGGAATTTACAATTCTTAATTTTTATTCTCTGTACTATATTAGATGAGTGCTCTTTTTTCAGTCTAAATGCTAATAATTATTATTTTTTGAATAATTTAGTCATTATTTTCTGTGGTGAGAAAAGTACAATACAATACATTCTTTTTTTATTAAGGAGAGAAGCCTTGAGTCTCCACTATTTAGAGGTTCGTTTCTTATCTAAATCCCACATCTGCAGTAGGTGAGTGATCAGAGATGGTGATAGGGAGTTTAGGAAGTAGCTCTAGTTTTGGGGAGAAAAGTAGTCAGCCCTGCATGTCTACGTGTATGTAAAATCTCTTTCTGGGAAATTTACGGCCCAATTCTAGCGATAGATGTTCTAGTATTTTACTAATTTTTGAGATGGGATCTTTTGACCCAGGGTGTCTCTCCATGAAAATTCATGAAACACAGTTTAGATCCCCTCCCATCACTAACAGTCCACAACTACACTGTATTATTTTTAAAGGACACTCTGTACTATCAATCAGGCCGTTCACCAAGATATACTGCCCCTCTGTATCTTTATGTATCAATGTTTGTATAAATTGATTTGCCTATGTATCAGGATAGATACTCCCCTTTTCCTCCCTGACTAATGTGAAGAGTAGTATACTTTGTCTGCCCAAGACTCTTTAAGCTTATCATGTTTGTCATCAGACAGATGGGTTTCCTGTAAGAAGGTGATCTGACTATTTATCTGCTTTAACTGTTTAATACATTTCTTTGTTTTGATGGGATTATGAAGGCCTTTAACTTTATAACTTATCATTTTAAGTGAGTCCATTAACCACGGTTTAATTTATGTTGATATTATACATGATAGAATGATGAGCTGCCAATATGTATGTGAGATGAAAAAGGTAATTTAAGAAAATAAAAAAAGGAGTGGATTCCACAACTTATTGTAGAAAACTGCAGGTTTCTGCAGTTTGCAGTGAAGCCCCCCCGCCATGTCCTTCAAGTCAGCCTGCGTGAGATCCATCTCAGCTTGTGCTGCAGTTGTGTTCTCGCTGCAGTTGACTTTGCAGAGAGTTAAACTCACTCACATTTCAACTCTTCCTTCATTTTTTAGATGTTTGTTCCTGCACGGTGGGCAGAATGTCTGACTTGATTGCTTCAGCAGTCATGCCTGTACCCTTACGTTCCATCTGGGTGGGCGAGGTTGATTTGGGCAAGGTTTGCTGCCATTCTGGTAAATATTCCTGCCTCAGTGTTGATCCTGGTCACTTTCAATTTGTTTTAGTGAAGTGTTACTTTAATCTAAATATGGTAAAACCTGCTTTATTATCAAGTTGTAAGTGGATACTGGACTGGTCACTTAACACCATTGCACTTTACAAAAGATGCCAGAGCAGACTCCACCGTCTACGGAAACTCCCTCACTCCTGAGGATCTTCTTTGACACAGTGGGGGCATCTACCATCTTTTATGGAGTGGTCTGCTGAGGCAGCAGTATTTAGACGGCAGACAGGAAGAGACTGAACAAACTCTTAAAAAGGGCCAGTTCTGTCCTGGGAAGCCCCTTAGACACAGTGCAGGTGGTGAGAGACAGATGGATGTTAGCAAAGCTGGCATCCATGCTGGAGAATGACTCTCACCCCATGCACAAGACTCTAGCAGCACTGGGCAGCTCCTTCAGTGACAGGCGGCTTCACCCTAATTGTGTGAAAGAGTGGAATCACAGGTCCTGGTGCTGTACAACCAGTACTTATCTTATGTTCCTGGTACACACGTGGCTTTGTGAGTTGAGGATTGTTAAAAGCCAGATTCTAATATTTCACATTGACTTGCCGTGAGCAACCTGGCCAGTGTTTAACCTCACTCACAAAATGACAACTTCTACAGGTGGGAGCATTCCCAAGCTGTACCCTGAGGGAATGCCTCTTTGTAATCCATTTAGATCAGGGGCGTCCAATCTTATCCATGAAGGACCAGTATGGATGCAGGTTTTCGATCCAACAAAGCAAGAGCTTCCCCGAAGACTGAGACCAACTGGTTAAACAAGTACAATCAGTTGTTCTTCAGCTTGTTTGGAATGAAAACCTGCAGCCAAACAGGCCCTTTGCAGATAAGATTGCCTGATTTAGATACTCTTATCCCATGATTTTGTATATATAGACATGGTTATGAGGTCTAACGTATGTCTTTATAATATATAAAGTCCTTATAGTCTGAGTCTAGTGTCTAAGCATCCAGGTTTAACATCCAAGCATTTCATATAATGCTTTGCTTTGTACTGAGCAATTAGGAACTTTAGTTCAAACTTCATAATGGTGGGATTAATTCATTTGTGCATAGCTAGTTTATAAATGGTGGTTTGGAAACAGGTCTCAGCAGAAATCCTTTTTCTTTAACTCAGCTCCATGAAGTCGGAGATTGACAGATGAGCTTTGTGTGGAATTAAGCCAACACACTGAGTGCTAGACTGCCCACTGAATGCTCTAATGATCTATCGATCCACAAGTAAATGAAGAAATTTCCTTGACCACTGTCAGAGTCATAGAACAACAAGCAGTGCTAACCTGTCTCTGTCATTAGATGGATCGCTATGTGTCACCATTATGCCGTTGAAACTGAAATGTCTCGTTCCGTCAGAGTGTTCTAGATACACATTACCTTAATTGTCATTATTCAGTTAAGGACGTTTAATTGTTAAAAAGTGTGTGTGTGTGTGTGTGTATGTGTGTGTGTGTGTATATATATATATATATATATATATATATATATATATATTTATATATTTATGGTATAAATTAGTATTTTGTAGACATCACAACCTCACACAACAAGGGTAGTGTATCTCATGATAATGGCATTGCAAACACATCTCTGTTCATTTGAGTCCACCTTGCCTGCCTGTTGCTTAGCAACGGCAGGTAAGCCATTCAAAGTTAATGGTCTATTTAATAGCTTAATGAGATAATACTGATACAAACCAATACAAACTAATAGTGGATCCTAACAATCAATGCACAATTTCAGAAAACCCCCCCAAATACTTGCACCAAAATCTTGTATTATGTTTCTTTGAACCCTGCTCTGGACTGGTGCCCTGTCCAGGGAGCACTCATGCCTTGCACCCAATGATTGATAGGTTGCAGACACACAGTGACCTAGCCAGGAAGTAGTGGGTAAGTACTTGATTGGAAAGATGGATTTTCTATTAAAGAGTTTAAAGAAATCCCTGAAGCCCAATGTCTAAAGCCAATAATGAGTGTGTGTAAACTTCCAAACACATCTGTACAGTAAATATCTGACACTCGCTGGAATGAAAACTGAAGGGTTTATTCCATACTGTAAACCAAACAAAGGCTTGTACTCTGCAAATTAAGGCTGCACAATATTTCACCATCGCAATGTAGACATGAGCAATGTCATGACATGCTCCAACCTGCTTGATACAAATGAAAAACTTGCAGTGTTCTCATTTTTCATTATATATATGATTATATCTACCTAATATCATTTACTTTACTCAGATTTTCATGTTCAACATTGGTGAAAATTCCTAAAATATCGCAATGTCTGATTTTTCCAAGATTGTGCAGCCCTACCACAAATCTGCTTCTGGAGAAGGTTCTGCTCTTCTGTTGTTTTTTTTTATTTTCTGGTCTTTTCCACTTTCACCACGCCACCATATGGGTTTGTTGTTGTTTCTTTATACAAACATCTTGTTTGTTTATACAAAATATACAAAATCCGTTTTATTGGAAAACCCAATAATATATTACATACACAGAAATACGCGCTGGACATGTACCAGCGATGCTGCCATGGGAGTGCCCTGTCCTCTGGTTCTGCTTGCGTCTGCAACCCCTTAACGGCGTCAGCGTCGCTCATCTCTGGAACACCTGCATATCAAATGCTGGCCATAAATCACACTCCGCTTTGGGTTCCAGCAATACCAGAAGATTTTACAATGCAGAACATTTCTGTGGATATGAACCCTTGTGCACTTTCCCAACAAATCTGCATTGTCAGGACGTCTGCCGCTGACATTCAGTAAAATATGTTCTGAAATGAAAGCGTTAATTAATGGCCATAGTGTTGAGGGCTTGGTTTATTTTTCAGGCTCATCAAAGACAATAAATTCTCTCTAACTGAATGTTTAATTTGGCCATATCTCGCATATATATTAAGTGCAACAGCAACAGCGGTATTTGCAGTATGATTTGACATGCTCAAACTACTTGTCAGCTATTGGGAGCACTGTCAAGCAATCATAAACAAAGACAGATGACTCTAGACTTGCTGTCACTGACAGGAAGATGAAACAGCTCCAGATCTTATTTTATGGGTGTTGATTCTGTCTCTTCTGTGTGACTTGACTGAATCACCGGTGCTTGGATTATGTATCTATACGCTGTGGATATGTGGGATGTAAAGTTGTGCTAAATGATGATCATTTCAGATCATTGCCAAGAAAATGACGTAGTATTTTTCCCCCAGATTTGCTCAGTTTACTTTATAAGCCGTGATATTCTCTGATCCAGTTCCTCACACTTATGACATAATAAGATCATTTACTGACCTTCACATACCTAGTGCACAAGACACAGCTGGCAGCTATTCCTCTATTGTTGCCTGTTATTTTTTAACAGCTGTTACTTTTATCTGCTGAAAGAGTTCTATTCTATTCTATTTTGACAACTTCTAAATCTGTAATGTCTTAAGTTAAGCAAACTTGCCAATAGAATAAGAATAAAATAATGATAATATTACTATAATACTCTCAAAATTAAACTTGTTGGAAATTTTGACAAAATGTTTAAATTTCACTTAAAGCAGCATTATGTATCATTTTTACTGTAAAAGAACAACTTCACAATAATGTTAATGCTTCACTGACTTTAAAATTGATGGTTATTATAGTGTGTACTGGTATTGAAAAAAATGCAGTAGAACAGAGAATCCCACCCATATCTTCTTCTTATTAGAGAAGAAAAAAACAGCACTAGTCAATTAATGGAGAAAATGCTCAGCAGATTAATCCGTGATTCATTAGCTGCATTCAAAAATCTTTGTTTGTTTATTATTTTTTTCAAAAGGATTATTTCTTTCCCTTTTTGTATGTAGTGAAGTGTTTCTTTGACCAAGAAAACTCTCCTTTATTCATCCTTATAAAGAGATAGAATGGAAGTTCTGGTCTTACAGAGCTTTCTGGTATAAATGTGTGTTTGCCCTGGCCATGGGAAGACTACTTGTGAGCATGAGTGGCGATGTGGTCTCTTTTCAGAGCAGACAAATCTAATGATTGCAAGTACAGCAAACCATCAACCTCCGAATGAAAAAAAGGAACAATTAAATGAACCCAAACCATCTGCCCTGTCATTACATGATCC
This sequence comes from Acestrorhynchus altus, assembly GCA_034509495.1. Lineage (NCBI taxonomy): Eukaryota > Metazoa > Chordata > Actinopteri > Characiformes > Acestrorhynchidae > Acestrorhynchus > Acestrorhynchus altus. The sequence goes on from CM067513.1 coordinate 18,172,113, forward strand.
ATGCCCCTTGCCCAATTTGTGCAGTGCAAACTGGTCAAGTGGATCGGACAGTCACTATTTTGACAATGCACTCAGTGAGATTTATTTCTGCAAGTTACTGATCTTGCTTCATGCATTCAGAACCAATGAGCCAGTGGATGAGTGCTGCAGGCGCTGGATTGTGCATTAAGGTTACCCCCATCAGAGGAAAATGTGGCCGTAGAGAGGGACCTCGAATGTTAAAAACAAACAGATAATCTGCCGTGTTTTAAGGACTCTGCCTAATTTTCCATACATGACATTCACATGATACTTGAATATAATAAAGGTAGTCTATACTCACAAGATACATACGATGACTTTTTCAAGGTCCCTTAAAGGTATTTTGCATCAGCAGACCTTATACTGGGCAAGTATACCAGGCAAAACCAGTTTTACCAGGCTGCACTGGCTCACAGTGGCTCCCTGAGCCGCTTTGCTTGGGCAATTGTGCCATGTGCATGCATGCTTGGCACACAACAGGCAGTCACACCCCCACCCACCCTACAATCGAACAAACAAAACAACATACTCATAAAACAGCATCAGCAAGCTAAACAGGTCATTTGATATGCTGGTAACTACCTGGCTGATAAATCCTTTCAGGTCACAGATCTCTTGCTACCTTTTAGAAGCCAAGTCAGTGTTTTTCTTGGTTTTAGGACAGACGCTTTCATGCACTACTTTGGCTTGCCAGCTCTCAACAGCTGTAACTCTGCATTTCTTTGGATGGACGAATGAGTAAATGAAGACTGAGTTTGCTGTTCTGATATTTCCATGTTGGCAGTAGCCCTTGTATTTCTCCGTGCCATTACATAGCGGTGCTGCAGAAGAATGTTGGATCTTGTTCTAGAGGCAGGGTATGCAATGTAAGTACTCGGAGATGTGACAAAAAACAAACAGACAACAAACAAACAACAAAAAACTGACCTATGCACCTGTTTTTTCTTTATTATATTAGACATTGCAAGGACGGTCAAGCACTCAAAGTTTATTTACATAGTGCTTTTTACAACATATGTGTTGTAACAAAGCAGTTTTACAGAAATCTGGGTCCAAGCCTCTTTTGAGGAAGTCAGTGGGTGACAATGGCAAGGAAAAACTCCCTCAGACCAGGAGGAAGAAACCATGGGATTTGGTTTTGAACCAAGGCTCAAAAGGGGAACCCATCCTCCTATGGTTGACTCCGGATAGCACAGACATAAAGCATGAAAAGAACAAAGAGAGAGGGACAAAAGGAGTAAAATAATAAAGAACTGTAGCTAAAGTGCGAGCAGGCTGTGGATTTGAGAGCGTAAGATACAAGCTCAGTATTAATATTAAAAGTCCATGCAGGTTAAACCATCATTAGCTGGCAATGCGGTCTCTAATGTGGATCCCAGTGAAGACAGCATCACAGAGGACAGAGGGTAGTGGGGAGCCGGTTTGGGTGACATCAGGGTAGATCACTCAGGATAGGGCTTCTCAATACACGGAAAAGCGCGGCCATGCTATGTTACTGTTGAAGACAAGAAAGCACTGCGTAACCTAAATATGATGTAGACATCGAGATGCTCATTACCGTATTACTTATACTTGTATCTCATGCTCACCTGTTGTTGGTATTGTGATACCAACTTGTGTTACTTACCCGTTGACTGTGCCATCATCTGTGTGTTTCAAATGAAGGCAGAACCCACTATTGAGTGTGTAAAAGGGCCCATGGCTAGCACATGGGATGGGGTGATTTTGGTAACATCTGCAAACTAAATTGGAAATACATTAGAGTGTAAATGTGCACATTGATTGTCTATATTTATTGGTAATGTAATGTCTCATATGTATACAAGTAAACGTGACGGTGTATATAGACCCACTGTGCTTCCACACAGGGGAACTCGTTCTCCACATTTAACCCATCCACACAGTGGCTACATTTACATGCACCCTAATAAACCATTAATCATCTGACCGATTGCTCAGCTTGTTCATACTGATGGTCCACATGTTCATCAATTTGATCGGATTACTTGCAGTGTGCATGTACACCGATTGTCATCAGATTGTTGAGTAGAGTGTGTATTTAAACACCCAGGTCTGAATCGAGAATCGGAATGAATTCAATCAGATTGGGGAAAATCTTTGCGTGTAAATGCAGCCAGTGAAACACACACATACACACTAATGAAGTCACACACTTGGGGAAGTGAGTACACATGCTCTGCAGTGGGCAGCCCTATCTACGGTGCCCAGAGAGCAGCTGGGGAATGAATTGCCTTGCTCAAGGTCATTTCATTCATGTCCTGTCAGTTCAGGGAATCAAACCGGCATCCTTCCGGTCTGGTTCCCTAACCACCAAGCTGCCTCAGGCTTGTAGACATTGGAAGAGCAGGCTTGTACTTACCAGTTATCTTTTCCTTATAGGTAAGTGACACCCCTGCTATAAAGAATGGTTTAACCCAGGTGGCAGATTGGGGGGGGGGGGGGGGTTGGATGGGATATGCTGACCCTAAAGCTTAGAGAGGGAGTGGAATTATAGAGTAGAGCTTTTGTGTGTGTCAAGTCCTTGCTCTGCACAACCCCATGCTCTCAGCTCCTCCTCTACTCTGCTCCCCTTCACCCCAGTCACCTTCTCTATGGAGATCCCTACCTCTATGGACCTCTGAGCTAAAAACTACAAGTTACCTTACTTTGCATTTACTATAAAGAGTTGATCAGTGGTGATGAAAGTGACTCATTGGGTTTAATGTGTCTGTGCACAACATAGCATATCAGCATCACACGTGGTCCCACCTGCGTTGTATGTGAGAGCCTGTAGCTAGTGATGTTTAAAATTAATGATGTTTAAAATTAATGATGTTTAAAATTTGAATCCATTTCATGTCTAATCTCTGTGTAAAGTACCTTAAGGGGAGCCTGAGATGCTTTCTGCCTTAAGATATAATTTTTTGTATGGCAGTTCTTCTGACAATATCAACAGATTATCTGTGACAACAGATAACAGTGGTTTGCAATAGAAATACTGTCTCAGTCGTAATGTGGACAAATCGAACGATGAGTTTAGATATGTCTCTATTTATTCCTGATTCCCAGCCGGATCATCCATGAATGGTTCTTAAACTTGCATTTAAAGCACACAAAACTAAATCAGTATAATACCTGTTGACTGGAGGTTCCTGTCAGGTCTAGCTCTGGTCATTATTTTGAATCCTTGCTTGAGCCACCATGCTTGTTATACTCCTGTCCTGTGCTGTAATTAGTCGGCTTTTTGTGTCTGATATTTCAAGCATGTCAAGCTTCTTCCATTGTTGTGCCCTGGCCGATATTTCCCACACTTGACATTTAAAAAGCAACCCTGTTACCAAAGAAACACTGCTGTAGTAGAAGCACCTGCAATCTGCCACTGTCCTATCTGCTGTGCTCTCTCCCTCCTACACAGACAACACCATTTCACAGGGAACAGACTTGCACTGCACTTCAGTCATTTTGCTCAGGTTCGAATCTTCAGGATATCTTTCTCAAAGCTGACATAATATTATAAAGGTGGGCAATATAATGTTGTCATGATAAATTGCATGACAGCACACCAATCAAGATTATTTTGGAAAGGTATTGAGTATCAGTAAACAACAGCTGCATAAACTGTGTAATGAAGCACTGAGTGGATGTCATCCCAAAGTTGCGCCTTTATGTTATTCTATTGGTTTATTGGTAATATTGTTTGCTCCTTAATCTTTTTACAAATGTTGGCTGATTCAAACAATGTATGCACAATAGTACTGGTTCATTGTGCAGCATTTTCAGTATTGAGAAATGTTCTCTTTCATAGCCAAAAATAGTTCAATGTAAATGAAGTTAATGTCATTGTGTCATTAGTGACACTAGAGCTGTACTCGAGCTGGGTGATGGACAAAAAAAAAATCATGCCCTGATATATTTTAGCTGAATGATGATATACAATATATTCATCTTCTGTCATTTTTATTATATTTAAACATATTGACATTTGTTCTTTATACACTAACTACAGTCTTTTGCCCCTCCGTAGTATGTATGTGTGAGCGTGAATGGGCTGGAGGGGAGCAGAGTAGAGGAATAGCTGAGAGCAGGGGGTGAAGTGGAGTGAGGGAGCAGAAGGATTTTCTGCAAGTTATAAATAGAACGTTGTTTCCTGGGGGCCGCAGATTCGAATCCAGGTTCATGCTGCTCACCATAAGCAGCCGGGGACCTGCTTGCTCCTTCAAGCGTGATGGCTGCCTGGAAAGGATGCAAATGGCGGCAGATCGAAAAGAGTTGGCTATTGGCACCAGAAGCAGGGCACGTAATGTGAGAAGCAACTTAGGGGGATGGGTAACTTGCATGTCTAAATTAGTAGGGGTGAAAAAAAAAAATAATAAAAAAAAAAAATAAAATAAATATATAATATATATATATATATATATATATATATATATATATATATATATATATATATAGAGAGAGAGAGAGAGAGAGAGAGAGAGAGAGAGAACAGTGCTTTTAAAAAATTAAAATATATAAAATATATTAAAATAAGATAGATAAAATATACACAATATAAATATATCGCTGAACCCTAGTATTTATAGGGAAAAAAATGAATTATAGCTGTATTAATGCATCAAATTCATGCCAGGCATCCTAGCCAGCTTAGCTGAAAGTGGAACAGAATGTGCCTCTTTATATGCAGCCACTGAAGCTAAGAGAGCAAAGATTGGACAGGTAAATACAAACAACATTCTTTGGAATACATTTTGCTGTTCCTAATCTTTATGTTTTACCTTTTCCTTTAGCTTGAGCCATGTCATGACATTTATCATTGAAATAGGAAATCAGCAGTGTGGGAAAAGTTCAATAGTTTGACAGTAGAAAAATCTCCAGTGGACAAATGGTCTACCACGGAGCCCCACAGACTCTATATGTTATATGCAAATCAATGGCATTGTCTGAATATCTACAAAGTCTATAAACAACCGGCACATTTAGGTCATGTGAGACACTCCTGTCTCCCAAATTATTCACACAGGTTACACATTGTTACATGCACACATTCATGTTCAGGTTCACATGTTCATGGTTCTACAGTGCTGTGTGAAAGTATACACCCCCTTGGCTTTTTGCCTGTTTTGTTTAACAACCTATATTGAAATGTGGTGTTTTTTTTTGCATCTGTGCAGTGAAATGAACAAAAAAACAGTCCTGAAGGAGCTGCAGAGTTTCCAAGCAGAGACTGCAGTATCTGTGACTACGGCCACAATAAGCCGTATATTCCATAGAGCTGGGCTTTATGGAAGAGTGGCCAGAAAAAAAGCCTTTATTCACAGATAAAAATAGGAAGGCTTATTTTGAGACTCTCCAAATGTGTGCAGGAAGGTGCTCTGGTCAGATGAAACCAGAATTGAACTTTTCAGCCACCAAGGAAAATGGTATGTCTGGCGCAAATCCAACAAATCACCCCAAGAACACCATCCCCACAGTGAAACGTGGTGGTGGCAGCATCATGCTGTGGGGATGTTTTTCAGCAGCCGGGACTTGTAAAGGTTTTGGAATGGCCTACTCAAGTCCCAAACCTTAAACCAATTGAGAATCTGTGATCAGCGGAAACCATCTAATTTGAAGGAGCTGGAGCAGTCTTGCCTTGAGGAACGGGCAGAAATCACACTGGCAAGATCTGGCAAGTTCATAGAGACTTATTCAAAGCGACAGAAGTCTGTTTGTCCCTTCTGTAATTTACCGCAAAAGGGGTCTCTACAAAGTATTGACTTTAGGGAGATGAATAGTTATGCAGACTGAAGTTCTCTGTTATGTTGTCTTATTAGTTTTTTTAATTTACAAAAAAAAAAAAAAAAAAGAATAAATAAATTAAAAAAAAAATAAAAATATATATATATATATATTTTATATATATAAAGCTGTAGACGTTCTTTATATGAAATGATGCAAACCCTCAAATAATCCATTTTAATTTGAGGTTGTGCAAAGCATGGTTCTGAATAGCATCTTTAGAAAGAGTTCAACTATTACATGTCAAACAACCCCTTTTCAATATTATATAGAACAGACTTTCCATGAATAGGCCATGAATATGGATATTATATACTCTCTCATAATATAGCTTTAGACAGTGTTCAGCCTACTTTGAGTTGGACGTAGTCTCAGGTATACAGCAGACATTTCTAGCACTATGTGTGAGTGCCAAGCTAAGCCATTATGTCGACAGCCCTTCGGCCCCCTGCTACATGGTAATGTCTCCTAAGCCTGACGCCTGGTCTTTTGACGCCATACCCTCCCCATTGCCTGTCTCATAAAAGATTCATGCCACTTTAACTACCCCTGCGTCGGCTTTTGCTCGCCACGAGCTCCGGCTAAGAGATATCAGGGCTTTTTATTAGGGCCTTGGTGCTGCAGAGTCAATGATGTGTGTGATAAAACAATGTGTTATTTTGCTAGGGCAGCAGCTGGGGGGAGGCATGGAACTGCTGAGCTCTCTGGTGTGTGTGTCTGGGGGGTGGGTAAGGGTTTATATTGTTGGCAATGATAAGGGTGGATCGAAATGGATCTGTGTTTTTAATTCATTTGTGTACAGCTTTTCACACCAGATGTTGTCACTGCGCTGAAATCTGGCAACAGATCTTAATGAGCTCTGTGGTTTACTTAGTTTTTTTTTTTGTGTGACAGTAGTAGATAAGACTTGGCTCTCTGTATAAATGTTTCAATACTGATACCAATACTGACTTTGACCTTGACCTTGATCCCTATTTTCTGTTGAAGTATAAAACGGATGTAGATGTGGCTTGAACCAGAAACGAGTGTGGAGGACTTTTCATGGGTACAGAGCTCAATATATTAGAGTCATTGAGAATAGCTGACATTTATTACATGCATATGGAATCTAATTTAGAGCCATTCAGCAGCCTTGATTTTGGAATAGATATCTTCATTGAATCAGTGAGGATAAAAAAAACCTAATTATTTAGGCTTTGAAATTTGGATTGAATGTCAGAATTCAATACTCCTTAGAACTAATAGTAATTCAATTAGTTCCATAAGCATAATTAATTTTGACACCTACATACAGAAGCTATAGAAACTCTTAGAATAAGACACAAGACAAGTCCACAGGTAAAGGATACTGTATGTGTGTATTAAACATAAGGCTGTTAACTAAGAATAGATGCTGCAGAGATTTTACAAACCTAAGAAAGAGTTTAGTGATACTTTGTGCATTCAGCAATAAATGGAGCTTTCTCAATTACAAAATTACAAAATTACAATGTACTGATTTTAGGAGGTGAGAGCAGGGGGCGATGCATATGGACATATGCATGCTACAAGTCCTCTTAAACACCTAAAGCAGAATTATGAAGAAATTCTACGCTCCTTTTCCAATCACCTGTTTGGAATTGTCCCATAACAGTCTGCTTGTATTTTTGTAGATAACGTAAGATCAGTTTAGGTCAAATATACTGAGCTGCCAGCAGTGAAGTAAAAATCATATGTAGCTTGTATTCTAAATTCATTCATATCTAATTTACAATCTATAACATTTGACATTGTCTTACATTTTTCAAATCACCAATGTACAGTGTTGTCCAAAGATAGTTGTACACCCAACGGGCTGCGCAGTGCGCTGAGCACTGTTCAGTTCCTCACACAGCAACAAAGCACACCAAGCAGGATTTAAAATTAAATTCAACCCAAAACAATACAAAAAACAAACAAACAGTGAGATATGACTTGTCCATTGTCCATTACACAGCTTTAACTACTAAACTTCAACGCAAATTTGACCTTTTGTATCTTTTAGTTAGAAAACGGTGAGTTGGAGAGAAGTAGTTAATTAAATAAATGGTGGTCTTTTATATATTGTGTATCAATAAGAGTGTTAAAGAAAACTTGAGCTTGTAGTGAGTTTGAATTTGAACAGTAGCGTATGTATAGAATTGTCCTTTGGTGTTCTAAACTCAGGCCCTGTTCCCATGTACAAGGGGATGTTTGGAAGTGGAGGTTTTTGTCTGCACCTTGGCCTCCTGTCCACATGAAAATATTGTTTTTGGTGAGTCAGAACTGAGCTTTTTCAAAATGCTCTCCAATGTGGAGATTTTTGAAAACTGAAACTGAAAACGGAGCTGACATTACAATGCATACATGTTTCTGGCTCAATATCAACAACCTCCATTGTATTACAGAAAAAAAAGTAGGACACCCTGTGAATGCCTTTGATTTTATTCACACATATGAATGTTTGATCTTCATTTTAACTATAGCGAGAAGGTTATTTGCACAAATCAATTTTTTACTCAATGTTTCAAACTTTTCTGTTGTAATATTCAACTGTTCTTGTCTGACATTCTTATCCAGATGGACAACTGTTACTCAGCTAGGAGAACACAGTGTTAAGACTTCTGTCCTGGAAGTCTAAGTGTTAAGTCCTGGAAGATGGTCATCACAGTTGCTTGCCATGAACCCCATAAAATATCTGGGATCTGGAAAGTGGAATCTGAAGTCTGGTTCCCGCAAACTGGGAATATTAATAAACTGGAGGAGAATGCTGATGTGGAGTGGTCTAAGATTCCTCAGGAACACTGCCAGAATATGGTGTTAAAACTGCTTGATAAGCCAGGGAATTGAACCCCATTCTGCCACACAGCCACTCTCTACTAGAGCCCTAAAGCAACTGACATTTAAACCCAGGCCTCCGTATGGAGACCAGAAAGAAACCTTTGGTGCCTTTGAAAAAGTGCACAACACCAAAATAGACCCCTAGTTACATTTTAGGGTATTAATGAGTATGTCAGCCAGTGTCCAAATCTTAAAGTGTAATTTAAATGTGGTTGTAAGGGCACTATAATCTCCAACAATTCACTGGTAATTTGTAATAGACATTGTATGTCACTGCATGAACTGAATATGGACAATAATGCATCTACGAGTCTTTTACTAAACAACACAGTGGATCAGTGTCAGTGATGGTTATGAGCCACCGGATGCTGTGAAGTTCAGATGTTTCTCCATGTAACGTTAGTTCATCAATTATGTTTGTAAGCAACATAATCAAGGATTATTCCACGAACAGCACAGAGCTAACTTTAATTCATAATTCAGTTTGAGTGTGTGTGTGTGTGTGTGTGTGTGTGCGGAGCTTAAAACACAGCTCAGAGACTCCCGCGTTTATGCGACCAGTGCTGTCGTGCATTGCTGATGAGGAAGTGCCAGAATTCATCTGGGTTTCTACCACTGCTTAGTGACTTATATAGTCAATCCCTATATGGTGCAACACTAATGAGGGAATAGGGATCATTTTCGGTCACAGTTTAAGTGTTCCCAGAACTACACACACTGTGTAACTGAAGGCAGCTATCAGATGGTGGGTTCAGGTATCTTCACAGACTGTCAGTTGGTCTGCGTGCTTATAGTCTTTGTATAATCAGTCCACTCTGTTGAATGGACACCTACCTTGTTTTATTGCCACACCTTTCAGACGAAGGTCTCTCTCCACTAGTCTAATGGCTGTTAATGGGATTTGCTCACACGTTGCTGTACAGAAATGCCTGGTCTCGGGCAAGAGTCCTGCTGTAGGGATTTCTGCATTGCTGTAAAGTGGAAAGCCACACCAGAGTGCAGTCCAGACTCAAAGTGCTGGAGGACCATTAGCGGAGAAGCTGACGATACACATTCTGTTTTTATGTTCCTTCCTGAGAAAATTGGAGCACTGGCTTCACCAAAAAAAAAAATAAATAAATAAATAACAATGCACAGTGAAAGACTGTTATCAAGTAAACACTGTTAATGTACAATCGACTAGACACTTTTAGAGGGTCCATAATTCCCCTCTTTGGAGTCCACTGTAATAGCTGGTGGCTCCTTTGCATTGTGTCTTGTTTATTTCTGAGTTTGACAAAAACAGTTATTTGTTATATTGTTATTTGTTATATGTCTATCAGCTTTGGCATCTTCGTTCCCCTACAGCACCAGCAGGACAGAAGAGATTCTGCATGCAGAAATATTACCTCTGTGCTGCCTTAGCCATTCAGTAAATCTCTCTCTCTCTCTCTCTCTCTCTCTCTCTCTCTCTCTATCTCTCTCCCTCACTTCATCCCTCCACTAGTCCTCACCATGATCTTGGCATTTCCCTTGAGAGTTCGTTGGTCATTCCATTGGCAGAAGCACAAAGCCTTGGTGTAGCTGTGGATGAGCAGTTATCGTTCTCAACTCGTGTTGCAAACTTAATTTGGTCATGCTGATTTTCTCCTTAACAACATCCAGACAATTGAACCTTTTCTCTCCAGAGAGGCCACTCAGGTGCTCGTGCAGTCTTGTCATTTTAAGACTAGACAACTGCAACTCCCTTCTGCTTGGCCTTCTTATGTGTACCATCAGGTCCTTGCAGCTGATACAGAATGCAGCACATGGCTCCTGTTTAATGTTCCTAATGTTTCAGCCATGTAACTCATCTGCTGCCTTCCCTTCACTAGCTTCCTGAACACCAGAACACCAGTTTCAAGACCTTGATGATGCCCTGCAAAGCAAAAATGGACCAGCCCCTCTGTACTTGACGGTAATGGTCAAAACCCGATCTGACCCCTTTGACCATCAAGTACAGCTTGGCTTGACCCACCATCCCTCAACATGCATAGAAGACAAGCATCCAAACTCATTTCTGTCCTGGCACCAAAGTGGTGGAACGAAGTTCCCCTGGGTGTCGGAACAGTTGAGTTACTCAGTGTCTTCAAATGCTGAAGACGCATCTCTTTCATGAGCATTTAACTCATTGTTATCAGCTACATTTCTGGAAAAGATAAACTGGGTAGCCCTTAAAACTCCATACTCTCATATAATTAACATTAAAGATGAAATGCCTATAAACAGGGTCTATCAGACATTTTCACTAAAAGTGAGACTAAAGGGAGAATGCATTGCATTGTCATCCATCAAATTACCATGAAATCACTCGATTCATTGAAAAATATTCAGATGTAGATGTTTATGGTGTTGGTAAAATAGCAATCAGCAAAACTATAAGCTTGGTGCTAATGAAACTTTGCAAATTCCAATAAATTACTATTATCATGGTGTCAAAGAAGCTAATAAAATGTTTGTATAACATTTCTTTAAAACACTGCAATTAAAGAAATAAATTCCATTAATGGCACCCGGAGGCCACCAGATGCAGCCCTGTATAGGGCTGGGTGATAATATCAATATTTATTTCTATATCGGGATATAAGTGGCCTATGGGCTGAGGTGATATTGTTTATATCAAGCTTTAAAGTTTTTAAATAATGTTCTGTTTCAATGTTGCAGGAAATTGCCTCTTTGCCTCCTGCTCTCTGGAGGGGGGCATAAGGCAAAGCTCTGATTTATTGAAATTTATTGAAATATTTATTTTCCTTTATAGACATTGTTAAACTGTAGTAAAAAGACTTTGGTGTGGGGAGAACTCATTTTTCCATACATCGTATCATATCAGCTAAAATACAGTACAGCGCAAAAGGTTTTGATTAAAAATCTCATTTTCCGGGCAGTGAGTATTTATTACCTCAGTAAAACACTAATATTTAAAATAAACAAAAATAACACAAATTTCAAATCTCCATCAACACAAATCTCCATCAACCATCTCCAACGTTCTACTCATGGAACCCTAGTACATTTTTTTTATTTTAGTTCTCATCCAACATCTGCTTTGGTAAATCAGTGCTTAGCGATGTTACATCAGGTGTGCTGGTGATGGAATTGAACAGTGCCAGGCAGTGGCCGGGGGCATTCCGGAGAAATCTGGAACCAAGCTTTGTTCTTCAAAGTAGCTCACAAGATCTTCTAAATGAGGAATTCTTCTTCCTTTGTGCTGTATTTCTGTTTACCTGTATCTGTTGTAATGGGGTCTGGAATTTCCACACTAAACTCTCTTAATGATCAGAGAAAGGGGTTTAAATAATGGGATTAGGTGCCTAAAACATTTGCGCTGTACTGTGTATCAGGATATGACTTTTTGTCCATATCACACAGCCCTAGCTCTGAAAAGCATTGTTAAATCTAAGACTTGGAGCTGGATTGGTATGAAAATAACAAAAACCTGATTCATTCTAATATTACATTTACATTAGTAACTGAATCACATTACATTGAATGAAGATGCGTTAAACTGTAATTGTTTTCATTGCAAAGTTTTGTTTTGTACTGTAAACCTCCAGTATCCTACAGTATCAGGGTGTGTAAAGTATTGTCTGATCCTCAGAACAGGAAAGATAGGTAGAAAAAACTTTTTACTATGTAGGAGTGTTTAATACCTCTTTAATACGCAGCCATCTTTTTTATTTTTAGTGAAGACCTTTAACTTAAAATAATTAATGTACCAAGACCATTTTAGGAGTGTGTTGACTTGAAGTGTTGGCTTGGTTCTTGCCCTTGAGATGGGCAATGTAATGTAATGTGATTTTCGCCGTATTGCAGTATAATGCCCAATGCATTTAGCTCATTTGTTGTGAACAGTGATTGATGAAGCTTGAGGAGTACGCTTTCAAGTTTGAGAGATTTCATGTTCAGCAGAATTGAAGCAAAGTGTGCAAATGCCAAGATCTAATTTGAATGGTCTTAGTGTGGAATGTGTGTTGGCTTCCAGTGGAAGGCAAAGAGCATGGTTGCATTTACTGCTATAGCGTGTTACTGCTGCCTGCCCTTCGGGTTTAAAAATACATGTGCTTGTCAGAGTGTTTTTTCCCCATCTGTGATGTTTCTTTTTGTTTTTATTTATTTTTTTTTTATTTTTTTTTTACTGGTCTCTTGGGAAAATTGCAATTTTGTGTGACAGTGAAGGAGGAGGCCTGGGCATTCACAGTTGTTTGCTCTTTGCTCCCTTGTGTTTAAATGTGAGTTTAACCGTAGCTTAGAGTGCCTATCTTCCAGCTTGTCAGTTTACCAACTCTGACAAATGGAAAGGCAGTCCTTTCCTGTCCGAGGGCCTTTTACTTTATCTTTCAGGTTTGCAGAAAGGCTGGGGGATTTCCTCTGGTGTCTTGGCAGCAATGCTGAGGAGCGTTGCTTTGCACCAGCGTGGGTGAGACGCGCAGTGTACACACTGAGGAATATTCTGGTGCTCTACTGAAGTCTATACATGCTTTTATTCTTTGATAAATTGTCAAAACAGCACTGTGGTTGCCCAAGGACTAGCTCTGAGCTTGAAGGCAAAGCCAATATGAATGCTGTTATGTATAAAAAAAAAAAATAGCAGTATTTCTATAAATGTTAAAAGTAACAGGGAAGCCTGAGAGCTGCATCTAAGAGTTGAATGTACCATCAGTTGGCCTCTTCTCTCTGTTTGGACGAATAGGATTCTCCTTCATCACTGTGTAGGATGCTTTCCAGAGCAGCTTTCAGCGTTCTCCTCAAAGTGTGTACAAAGTGTTTGTACTTTTGTGAAAGGGCGTACAATTCATCCCCCACCCAGCACTAGTAGGAATTGGGTAGCAAATTCATGTTTTGAAAGGAAATATGAGTAAACATTTTGTAAAATGTATTCATTAATATTGTAAGATGTAATTAGTTCACCTTTAGAACCCTAGGCCAATTTTGTGGGATGTTTTCATAGTCTGACATACTTTAATTCACCCAAATTATTAGAATAGCATTTATAGACAACCATGCCTACCAGATCTTGTTAGTTTCAGGGCATTCTAGGCTACTCAAATTTGTCTTTATTTTTTCAGATGTAAGGACTTAAGAGAGTTTAGATATTTGTATGATTTTTTTTTTGCTTATAAGGACTGAACACAACCAATATTTATAATAATTAGTTCTTCAAAGTACTTAAAAGTCAATTGTCAAAATGAAATAATAAATACAATAATAAAAACAATCTGATTTTATTTTTATTTATCTATGCATCACCATTATTCCTTCTCAAGGGCTTTTATTCTAAAGTTTGAACTGAGCATAAAAGAGAGCAAGCAGTCCCTCTCCATTTTTCTCTATAACCCTATCTGGGTCAGTGATGTCATCAGTTCCGCCCCCTCTTGCCGATCGGTCAGTGTCATGAACGTGCTCTGGAACTGGATTCTTTAAACTGGAATTTGAACTGTTTTGTGAGCTGGATTATTCGCTGATAATTCATCACACAATGATGAACATGGGGTTGCAGTTTATGGTATGTATATCATGTGTGTAGGTTACTGATTCAGTTATGAAGCCTAGAAAGCAGCATGTAACTGTGCCTTAAAAAAACTAAGTATTTTTACTTTTGGAACCTGTGATTTGCGTTTTGCAGGCATTTGCATTCCGGGATTCTAAGCTTCATATCTCAGAATCAGTGTGATCTACAGTCATAATACACATTATACCAAACTTCCATATTTAATTGTGTTGATCTCGCGGGGTGATGAAATTTTAGCGAATAATGGAGCTCAGAACAAAGTTAAAATTCACTAATTTCCAAATGCATTAAATCCCAGTTTAAAAAGGAGCTTAGAATAAGCCAGTGCTTATTCTAAGAATACATATATAGTAATAAGCCTGTTACTTAGTAAAAATAATGCTTAATAAATAACAGCAAAAAAATTACATTGTAAGTGCAAGTAAATTTCTGATCAGAACATGGTCAAATTTATACAAATATTTAAATGCTATTATTTTTTTAAATGTCAAATATCAACAAATTTAAGCATCCTAGGATTTCCTGAAAATATCTAACATGTGGATCTTATAAATAAATCAGGTCTTTTGGCAAGTAAAGGTACATCAGCCAACACTAACATCTCACAAAATTGGCCTAGGATTCTAAAGGTCAGCCTCTTATTAGCTTATCAATGAATAATCCTTTATTCACTCTTAAGGACTGGTGCTAAGCTGGTTCAAAGCTTCAGTACGAACATGGCTGCATCCCAAGCAAACTCCAGCCAATGTTTATGCTGCCGTGTGTGAACCTCACTGGGCCATCATAAAAAATATAAATCCATCATGTATCGTAAACCTGCATCCTGTCTTAGGTTGGCTGTGTAATACAGAATTACAGTTTGTATCTCTGCAATACACAGATGCCACTTTCCTGTGATTGTTGAGCTGAAATGGAACAGATGTAGGCAATCTCTTGCAAAGATGAAAGCTTTTCCATACTGGCTCAAAAAAGCTGAGAAGATACACAGCTGTGCGGCGTTTCTGACAGTCACGAAACACTAGGTCAGTGTTTGGCACAACACAAGCCCATGTGTACATGTTCACCAACATGGTGTTCTGATCACATCCCAATATGCTTTTCTGAGCACATCATGGTCATCATCAGTGCTTAAAGAACACTGAACTTGATTCATATTTCATTACAAGAGCATAATTAAGCCTGGTCAGTTGGATTTTGTGTGGCACAGTATGAAGTGTTGAATTTAATTAACTGAATTTATAGTTTTTGAAAGTGTCCTGGCAGTCAAAAAGAATTGCGTTAAGTGCACATATGCCTTATGCTGATGAAGAGAGGTTCCAGATATTTCACACATACATCAAGTAATGGAGTGGGTTGAGAAGAGAAGTTTGGGTGGTGTCATGGACAACACAACACAAACAACAGTGAGAAGGTGTGATGGGTAATTTATTTAGATGTTTTTGTTCCCCATTTTCAGTTCCCATCCACTAGTTAGGACTCCCCTGTCAGATGATGCCACCAGTGCTGGGAGCGTGAAGCCTAGCATCATTTTGTACTTCCACTATCATAAAATCTTTGTTGCTGAGATATTGGATATGGTAATTATTTCAGGAAAGCTGACAAACAACTTTATAAAAATAAACCTGGGATTTAGACTTACTGCAGCAAAAAAAACTACATATATTTGAGTTTTCTCCATGGTTTGAACCCTGCAGCTGCTCCTGTACACTCTGTAAAAATTCTGGATGAATAAACCAGTTAATAGGATTTTTGGCTTCTCCTGTAAAATTGTCATTTTGGAGATACATGTTTTTCATTGGACAGTGACAATATAATTTCCTGGACTTGCTTTACAACATTATGACCACCTTGTTTCTACACTCACTGTTCATTTATCAGCTTCACTTACCACACAGCAGCACTTTGTAGTTCTTTAATTACACTGCTGTCCATGTGTTTCTCTGCATACATTGTTAGCCTTCTTTCAACCTGTTCTTCAATGTTCAGGTCCCCACAGGACCACCGCAGAGCAGGTATTATTTGGGTGATGTGTGGCATTGCTATGTCCGATCTACTCATACCAGCACAACACACATTAGCACACCACCACCACGTCAGTGCCCAGCAGGAGCATATGCATGTGCATCCTAAACAATAGATCACTCTCTCATTGTACCCATATGCACTGATTCTAACATGTCCAGGAAAACTCCAGAAACGTTTTTTGACCTTAGTAAGCATGCTAGCATGTTGGATATTAAGCGCAAAAGCAGTGGTGTTGTGGCTTGTAGTGCTAAGAAACGCCGGACCATCACTTTCAGAACCAAAATGCACTTTATAGAAAGAGTGGAGCGAGGTGAGATGGCTGATGTTGCTTGCTCGAACCAGATGAATCATTACACCATCATTACAATTCTCAATAACAAGGACAAGATGGAACCTGTAAAAAGGTCAGTGCCTATGCTCTCCACCATTATAAGAAACTTGGAAAAGTGATCAAAAAAAACCTTGTATTTGGATGGAGGATTGTCATCGGAAGAGGAAGCTGAGGAAGCCTAGAAGGAAGACTTGAAGACTGAATATGGGGAAGAAGCAGTGGATGTGATCTTTACTACTAGCCCTGGATGGTTTAGCCACTTCAAGGCACATAATAACCCCCACATGTAATAACCCCACCCCACTTAAGGAAATTGTCGTCATTGAAGAAGGTGGGTTTTCACCTCCAAATTTTTTATGTTGACAAAAGGGGCCTATGTTGGAAAAAGATGGAAAAGATCATTCCTGGCTCCTCCACCACTGCATTTTCAAACAAGCTCAAAACCGTGAACCTGGCAACTCTGCACAGACTAAAGACAGCAGACGCACATGACTACACAAACAGTAGTGACTGTGACTATGAACAAGAATATTCTGTACATCCAGAAAGTATTCACACCACTTCACTTTTTGCATATTTTATCTTTTTTTAAATCTATTTTATCATCTTTCCAAAATTTTAATTAATTTTAAATTAATTTTGTTTGAAATCTTTGCAAATTTATTTCAAAAATTAAACACAAGAATATTACTGGGACATAAGTTTTCACAGCCTTTGCTCAACCCTTTGCTGAAGCACGTTTGGCAGCAGTTACAGCCTCAATTCTTTTTGAGTGTGATACTACAAGCTTGGCACACTTGTTTTTGGGAGGTTCCTCCCATTCTTCTTTGCAGAACCCCTGTATCTCCAAGAGATTGAATGGTGGGCATCGGAGCTCAACCATTTTTAGATATCTCCAAAGATGTTCAATCTGGCTGTGTGCTTAAGGTCATTGTACTGTTGGAAGATAAACCTTCATCCCAGTCTGAAGTCCTGAGTGCTCTGGAACAGGTTATCATCAATGATGTCTCTGTACATCGCTGCAGTCATCTTTCCCTCAAACCTGACTAGTCTCCAAGTTCCTGCTCCACCTCCATGCTTGACTGTAGAAATGGTATTGGCTAGGTGATGAGCAGTGATGAAAGTTTCCTCCAGACATGATTCTTGACATTTAGTTTAGAAAGTTCATAGTGTGAGGTTTGGCAAACTCCAGATGGGCTGTTTTTTTTTTTTTTTTTTTTTTTTTTTTTTTAGCGGGGGGGGTCTTCTGTTGCAACCCTGTCAGAGTGACCATTGGGTTCTTGGCCACCTTGGCCCTTCTACCACAATCACACAGTTTGGTTGGGCAGCCAGCTCTAAGAATGATGGAGGCCACTGTGCTCATTGGGACCTACAATATAGCAGAAATCTTTCAGTACCCTACCCAGATCTGTGTCTCCTGACTTCTGGGCTAGATTTGTGCTCTGATATGCACTGTCTACTCTGGGACCTTATAATAATCATGTCCGATCAATGGAATTTTTTAGAACAGGTGTACTAGGCAAAGGCTGTGAATACTTATGTACATTTATATTTTTGTGTTTTATTTTTATACATTGGCAAAAATTTAATAAAAAAAACTTCAATGTGGGGTATTGTGTGCAGAATTGTGAGGGAAAAATTATTTTAATCAATTTTGGAATGAGGCGGAAACATAACGTGCAAAAAGATTGATTGAAAATCTGTGAAAACCTTTTCAAAGAACTGAAGAAAATCAGAAACTGTTTAATGTTCAGAGAATTCTGACTACAGTAGTGAAGTGAGCAGAATTTTCATTTATAAAAAATGATGTTTATGTTTCACTACTTTTTGTTTGGTGTCTTCAGTAAAGCCAAATGATGGACACAGCACTTTTCCTTGATATTAGCTGCTTGAGTTATTTCATTGTCTCAGCATTTGAGTTCTTTTGAAATGGCCTTTTTAGTAATATTTGTTTAGAGTAATTTCCTACTTTTCACATGACAACATTTTAAGTATTTTGTTTGTTTCTACTTTTTACTTTCTATTTACATGAATAATAAATAAAAACCAACACTAAAATAATCATAATCATAATCAAGGCTGGCTGTACATGTATAGTACTGTAATCATAATAATCCTTCCCAGTATGGACTTAACAAACAACTTGCAAACAAAACCGTTGGGGACATACTGTATAACAAAGTCAGTGACAGAAAACAGATAAATTGGAGGGGAGGATTGCAGTGTGTGTGTGTGTGTGTGTGTGTGTGTGTGTGTGTGTACAGGAATATAAGCAGCCAGACTGCTCAGCTAGTGGAGCACTCACTTCATCTCAGCGGTGAGTCACAGGAACAGATCCGTTTCTTTTTCTTCCCCTCTACCTAAAACACGACTCACTTACTCTGAGTGATGTTAAGCTTCTCTCGGACTTTTTGCTAAAAGCAACAGCTGCATGATTCACTTCATATGCAAACTCACTTGTCAAAACCACCTTGTTTGACAGGACTGGTTTTGCCAGTCATATTTGGCAAGAAATGTGCCAGAGAACCAGGTCTATCACCTCTGCTGGCTGGTTATATTGTGATGATTAACTTCAGCCATTTTCATTCATTTAATTGGTAAAATCTAATTTCCTCCTCTAAACTGTGGCTGCGTTCAGAGACTGCCAAAAATACTGCTTTATCCTACTGCTCCTCTGTGACCTGGAAAGTGATTTTGTGACTCCTGTCATACAATGAGATTCCACTCTTCAATGTATCTCTGCAATGGGCTGGAGTTCATTCTCAATTAATGCAGTTAAATGGATCAAATTGCCTTAATTGTTTGGATCTATGCAGCAGCTGTGATTGGCTGGGCAGTGTTAAGTGTGTGTGTGTATGTGTGCTGAAAGCGAATGCTGTGATGGACTGGGCAGTATTAGGGGTGTGCTGACAGCGAGCACTGTGATCGGCTCAGTTCATTAGTAGTCAGCATCATATATGTATCATATCATATACCCTAATTATGTCACATTTAGGAATGAACTGACTGACAGCCTTGGTGACCAAAGAGGATATGATTTGAGAAGTTTGTTGGTGGTCTGTTGGTGGCTCTGACCAATGAGGAGGCGAATCTGCTGCCTTTGACCTCTACTGCACAGACTCTGGTTGCAAATTTGACAACATGGTGGACAATTTGTTTATAGAATGGAAGGGACTGGAACCACGTTGTCCATTTTTTAACTTGATTCCAGTTTCATCAATGCAGAACTGGAGCATCAGCCTTCCTAGACCAACAGTTTCAGTTTCAGTACATGCTCCACCTAGCAGCATGGAATGTAATAGGAATTTATGTTTAAATGAAACATTAAAAGCGACCCATTTGATGAAACTGTCACCTCTCTGATAGAAATGGCCAAATACCAATATTTAAATGTAATCAAATTTTAATTAAAAGTCTGAATTTCCAACTTTTCAGTTTGTAGCCAAGTCTGAGTAGCATCTGTTGTTTGGCTAAACAAGAGAATCTCAGATGTTGTGAACTTTTATGAATAACTAGTAACACAGATGATATTTTGTAAATAAACGCTATAAAACACAAACGTATGACTGCAACAATGTCGAGAGGATCCTGTACAGTTTGAACTTCTGACCCAATGTTGTTATTTTTACAAGGTTTTAAGTGAGATTCTACCAGATGGTTTAATAATCAAAATTTCAGTATTATGAAAACTGTCAACTGAAACAACTTTTTGCTAACATGAGCTTCTATACAAATATCACATACCTTGGGATTACTGTCAGAACCGCGTCTGGCTCTCTGGCTCTGCAGATGGATGTACTGTGTTCATTCATCAGTTTCACCAAAATACTAAGGACAAGTAACATTTGACAATAAAGGGAAAGTATGAACTCACTAAATACTAAAAAATATTATGGATCTTATTTTTAGATGTTGTGTGTCCTGTGTAATTTCATGATAAATGTGTTTTCTGTACAAGCAGCTGAAATGAGTTTCTTTCACAGCATGGCTGGACTCTTCCTTAGAGCTAAGGTTAGAAATTCAGTCATCCAGTAGGGGCTCGGAGTAGAGACACTCCTCCTCCAACTCAAGCGGAGCCATCTGAGGTGGTTTGGGCATTTAGTTTGGATGCCTCCTGGATACCTTCCTTGTGAAGTGTTCCAGGCATGTCAGACTGGGAGGAGGCCCTAGGGAACACCCAGGATGTGCTGGAGAGATTATATCTCTTGGCTGGTCTGGGAACACCTTGGAATCTTCTCAGAAGAGCTGGGAGAAGTGGCTGAGGAGAAGGTCTGAGCCTCTTTGCTTAGGCTGCTGTCCCAGATCCCGGATAAGTGGCAGATGATGGTTGGATGGAAGGAAGGATGGAGGGACAGAAATCAAATAAAGGAAGGGTGGTCTCTTATTGCAGAATGTAGAACATTAACTGTGGGGTATTTAACCCATATTTAGTTGTATCCCCTACCTACCTGGGTATTGCTCTGTTCTAATTAAAAACCTTCACCAGTTGGCTATTTCGGTCACAGTGTGACCACCCAGCTTGAGCTGTGTTTGTGATGTAGGTCAGGTCTGCAGGTAGCACTGAGGAGCTACAGTTGAAGAAAAAATGTGCTTTGTGTTTCAGACTCATGCACCTGTTCTCACCTGTAAAGTGCTTTGAACAGTACAAGCAGGGTGACACCACATGTAGGGCTTTTCACACACCTGTCTTGATTGAATTAGAAAATGTTTTCGCGCCACTGGATTGACACTGTCCCTGTCCCTCCTCCTATATGAACGTTCAAAATATTTTTTGGTTATTAGAAAGTTAAATCTATCCAGTTTTCTGGAACTTCCTAGAATGTCTGTAGTCTATACTGTACGTTCTCTCAACATTAAACAGTTTTAGTGAAAATCAAGAACAGGGGGTGTGGGGTGTCAGTGAAAGTCGAGAACAGGGGAGTGTGAGGCGTCGATGAAAGTCGAGGATGGGGGTGTGGGCTGTCAGTGAAAGTCGAGAATGGGGATGTGAAGCTTCTGTGAAATTCGAGAACAGGCGTTGTGGAGTGTCAGTGAAAGTTGAGAATGGGGGGTGATGTGTTGAAAGATGAGAATGAGGGGGTGTGGGGTGTTGAACGTTGAGAATGGAGGGGTGTGGGGTGTTGATGAAA